>CM076579.1:1499997411-1500034911 GCA_034641835.2 Pinus albicaulis | reverse complement strand
GCTGGATACTTAGATTTTGTTGTAATACTGATTATTTTGGAATAAAGTGTTGTTGGAAAATTTTCACATGGCTAGCTGGATAAAGAATTGATGCAAAGGACTTTTCACAGGATTCTTGAGTCAGACAACGGATCAATAAGTCTTCTATCTCTTATGTTTTAAAGTTTTATACTTGTTTATTTTACCATCTATGTTTCATATCTGAATGATAAACAAAAAATAATAATTCAGAAAGTGCTTGAGTGTAATCTGTTTTCAATCATTGTTATTCTTAATGTTTTCCTCTGAACTAGTATGAACAATCAATTCTTAATTGCTCTTGTTTTCTAGTTTATTCATTTTGATTATATGGTAAAGAATTCTTAATTTTTCTTTATTAATAATCATTCAAGTTCCCTCTTTTGAATATGATGAAGGATTCTTAATTTCCCTTCACCCATTTTGAGTCCATTCCATTCATTTTAGATCTTTAATTGTTCCTTATTTGATTACCTTGCCCTGTGAAACCATCCCTTGTTAAGAAACTAAATCTAGTTAAGCCATCTTCTTTGAATCCATTAGCCCAATGGCCTAAACTACTCAATCCTACCTCTCTGTTATTGAATTCCATCACCCAAACACAATCAAAATCCCTAAACTTTCATAACTAGCCTAATATCTTTCAAAAAAAAAGCTAAAACTTAAAGAGAGAGACCTCTCTGGGTACATATTGGCTAGATTTTGTACCTAAAAGTTAGTTTGTGGTTACCTCGAACTATTTCTCCTGAACCTGGAGAAATTACTGAGTGATAACATCGTGGTGACTCCACTAGGGACACTAAACTTTTCTTCAGAAATATTTTACAGGTTTAGATCTGATCTATGATGGTGGGCAGTGATCAGACACACAAAGGTTAAAATCATCCACCTGGCGACTCCAAATCAATTTCACAATCAAGACTCCACTGGAGGAATGAACCTCAAAGAACAATATGGAAATATTAGGCTTTCAACTTGGATTTTAATCCAAGACATTATTTTCTTTCTCATTAAGAAATTTTTTCAATGTATATTGTATTTTATAGAAGATCTTAGATTAGTTTTTAATTATTTTCTTTTCAAGATTTTAAGTAATAATTCTCCTAATCTCTTTGAGCGGATTTCTTATGAATCTAATGATGATCATTTTCCAATTAAGAAGCCTCAAATAATCAAGACTGATATTACAATCCCTGTACATATCCCTATGCCATATAAAGTTCCAGATAGATATAAGCCCCTTATTTTACCTCCTACACTCCATGATTTTCCTAAAAAATACTACAAATATCTTCCTAGATTTGATGGAGAGAATGGTATCACTACCCAAAAACATATTCAAGGTTTTGAGAATTATTTGGATTTATTTGAGATTGATGAAGATGATGTTAAAATCATACTTTTTTCTCTTTCTTTACAAAATAGAATAAAGAGTTGGTTCAAAAATCTGCCTAATGCTAGCATCTCAAATTTCCAGCAGTTTATCAAACTTTTCCTTGATAGATGGATCATCCAAGTTAATCATTTTGTGATCATGGAAGAATATAATCAGTTAAAAGGACATCCAAATGAAACAATACAACAATTTTCTGACATATTTAATTAAGTTTATTATTCAATGCCAGAAAATATTAGACCTCCTCATGATTCAACTCTCTTGCATTATCCAAGTGCCTTTGATCCAGAAATAGAATTTCGGTTAAGAGAAAGAGATCCAAAAACACTTGTATAGATGCAAAACATTGTAGTTGATGTAGAAGTTAATCTACAAATCAGACAGGAAAAGTTGAAAGCAGAAGAAGAGGAAAAGAAAAACATTGCAGAGGTAAAACTCAACCTTTTGGTAAGAAAAATAGATGAAAGAACACAGGAGATCACTATGAAAGATGATTTTTTTATTCAAAATCACCCTGAAGAAATGGAAGAGGTTGATAGCCATGAACAAATTCCTGCTAATCCCAATTATCATAGATCAAAAAATGAAATTACAGATCAATATGAGGAAGAGGAACCTGTTGATCTAATGTGTATGTTTGATGACATTCCTTCTTTGATGATTTGCCTAATTATGATCAGTATAATGATAGTTATGTTCTCAAAACCAAAGCTAACTTTACAGAGCAATCAAAATCTAGTTTGTGGGATGAAGAAACTCAGTTTTAGCAGATTGAAGACATTGATCAACCAATACTGATAAACCATGAGAGTGAGTAAGAAAGAGTAGAAAATGTGGAAATAAGTAAATATTTTTTACCTCTTTGTTTTGCTTCATTTCAGTTCATTAAAGACAACTTTCATACCATCAATAATCAGCAATATTTAGGAATTCTGATTGACAACAAAGAAAATAATGAAACTATTGATCAAGATTTTTCAGTTTCACAATTGCAATTATCAATTCCCATTGAAATAAATAATCAAATGACACAAGAAAGTTCCATATCACTATGTTTTGAACCATTTCAGCTTTTAAAGGAAATTTCGTATAACATATTTAATGAAAAGGATGAGAAACTTGTTGAAGTTTATGAAGTCTCATGGAAACCTATATGCTATAGGTTGCAGCCATTTTCCCAAGTTTTTCAGGATCCAATAGCAGATATGTTGAATATTGAAGGCATTCAAAGCATTCCTCTATTAACTAACTATGATTTACATAATCAAGATGATAAAGGATTCAATAGTCAAACATTACAATAAGTAGGAATATCATCACAAATCTTATATGAAAGTTTGCAGGAAGATAAAGACGAAAATAACATTTCATATTCATGGTATGGAGGCCATCCAGAATAGATGTACAGTTGTTTAGATCAGTTAAACATCAGTGTATATATTTTGGAAGATCCTTTTGTACAGTTTCTAGTGTCAACAAAGGAAATCAAGTATTTCCTTATCCTCTCATTTGTTGACAAGTTTCTAATAGGTTGCAGAAGTACAGCTTTGATAATCAACAAGAAAATGCAACAAAATCTATCAAAGTACATAATGATTGAATGGTTGCATTGGCTATTTCATTTTACCTAACCAGCAGTTGAACAGTAGATTGAGTAGTTTCAGATCAGATTTCATTTTGCAGAAGACAGAAGACACTTACTAAGATCATCAAAGGCCAATGGCTGAGGACAACTGACCTTCTGTTCTTGACTTTTCACTAGGAAAAGCCATCCCCAAGTGGATCCAGTGTTATGCTCCTACACCAATAGGTGTCATATATCATGATTGACATGATGGGCTATGTAATATTTTCATACCTTTCCTTGTTGCAAAAGTTTTCCACATTGTCAAAAAATCAAAAAATTTAAAAAATGTAAAGAGGGTATACCCTAAAAGAAAAATCAAAGGGTGAAAAGAATAAAAATGGCCAAAAAAGTAAAAGAAAATGAACCCCACCAAAAGAAAGGCCAAGGAAAGTGTGCAAGTCTAAATTCCACTAATTTTTTCTCTTATGTAATAAAAAAATTGTGTGCAACTTGTATCTAATGCCACAATTGATGGACAATCAAATAGCTTAAACTTGGCTTGTTCATGTTTGAATTTCATGTTTTAGAGATAGAGGATAAAATCTGACCAAACTGTTTAATATTGGCAGATAAGTAGATAGGTAGAGTAAATAAAAGGAGCTCAATAGCTTAATTTGAGCCCTTAGAGGTAAGGCATGTTCCAAATCTGAAGAAAAATCTGATTTCAACAGGGTAGTTAGGCGGTGAAGGTCGTGTGAAAACTTTCACAGATAAAACTTGGAAGGTCACCAAAGGAGCCCTGGTAATAGAAAAAGGCGAAAAAGTTGGTACATTGTATTTATGCAATGGTATTTCTAACTCTGTTAATGCTTTAACTTCCAATGGACAAGATGCAGCATTATGGTATCATAGGCTCAGACACATGAGTGAAAAGGGGATGAAGATTCTTCACTCAAGAAATTTGTTGTCGGGTTTGAAAAATGTTGATTTGGATTTTTATGAGAATTGCATTTATGGAAAACAAAAGAGAGTCAAATTTCTCAGATTTGGGAAAGAAAAGAAGAGAGAAAAATTAGAGTTTGTGCATACAGATGTATGGGGACCTGCTCAGGTATCATCTCTTGGTGGCTCTCATTATTATGTTACTTTTATTAATGATGCAACTAGAAAAACTTGGATTTTTTGTATTCAGAATAAATCTGATGTATTTGATACTTTCAAGAAATGGAAATCTTTGGTTGTGATTGAGACAAGAAAGAAGTTGAAGTGTCTCATATCAGACAATGAAGGTGAATATTGCAGCTGTTATGTTCCTATACCAATAGGTGTCATATATCATGATTGACTTGATGGGCTATGTAATATGTTCATACCTTTCCTTGTTGTAAAGGTTTTCCATATTATTAAAAAAATCGAAAAATTTAAAAAATGTAAAGAGGGTATACCCTAAAAGAAAAATCAAAGGGTGAAAAGAATAAAAATTGCCAAAAAGGTAAAAGAAAATGAACCCCACCAAAAGAAAGGCCAAGGAAAGTGTGCAAGTCTAAATGCCACTAATTTTTGCTTTTATGTAATAAACAAATTGTGTGCAACTTGTATCTAATGCCACAATTGATGGACAGTCAAATAGCTTAAACTTGGCTTGTTCATGTTTGAATTTCATGTTTTAGAGATAGAGGATAAAATCTGACCAAACTATTTAATCTTGGCAGATAAGTAGATAGGTAGAGTAAATAAAAGGAGCTCAATAGCTTAATTTGAGCCCTTAGATGTAATAAGGTTAGACTTAGATAGATTTCTACATGTAAAAGAAAAGAAAGTGTGATAAGGGTTTGCCAGGCTAAATGCACCCTAATAAAGAAGAAAAAATGCTAGGTTAAAGTAGGTAGGGTAGGTAGATGATGTTGCGGAATTACATATGATGAATAATGGCTCTAAATGTGTTAATATTTACTTTCATCACAAGTGCAAGGAATATATTACACTGGAAGAATTTCAAGCAAAAAAAATTCAAATGATTAACTACCCATCTCATTTTTCCCTAAAAGTTTCACTAATTTCCCCTAAGTATTAAGGCATTTGAAAATTAGAGGGGTTCAAGGCATTTCCTTGACTTATGGAGGGACCACACCCTCGGCCCAATAATTTAAAAGTCTGAGTACTTAAAACCATCTGTAAGTCATTCATTTGCTTCCATAGTCTTTTCCTAAGCAAAATCCTATTTTTCTTAGGAAAATTGCACAATATCCCATTAAAAACCCTTTTTCATTCAAGCATAAGTTAAATACATAAACCTAATGTTTTATACTTAGCGCTTTTCATTCATTTTCACATACTAACTTTTAACTTATATTATTTAATTCCCTATATAAATCAACCCATTCCCGTATTACTAGAACCATATAAAATTCCCCAAGTATTACATATCCCACCCCCGGGTTAAAATATAACCATAATACCGTGTTAATTGGGATTAATTAGATAAAACTGTAACTAATTAAGAGCCCCGACTCCCCGCCACATTGAATAAGGATTAATTAACCCCCACGGTTAATTAATAACTTACGCGACCAATCATATTTCTCCTGATATGATTAAATAATCCTTAATTATGTTGGGCCCGCCCTTTTTAATCTCCCCTCATCTTGCCTCCCCGATAGCCATCCGATTAAACCTTCCACAACTAACGGCTGTCATCCATATCGCATGGCCCTCCACGGCTAAATGATAGTGCATGATCCAGGAGTTGTTTTGCAAATAGTGCCTCGCCACACATCACAAGATGTATGGAATCGCTGGCTCCCGGCTGAATACCATCCATCCCCAAAAGCGGTGCGATACATACCGTTTACTGCTCTCCGCATACGACAAACTGTCATTTCCTGCGTACATCATCCATCTGAAATATCAAAACCCCTGCCAACCTTGACTTGTGAATAAAACAAACAAATGCACGTTATTTTCATCATTTTATCCTGCAACCAGTGCTCCCATGCAAAAAACGTCGAAATCAGATGCTGAAGATTTCCAACCGCCACTTTGCCAAACAATTTTCAGCTGAACCAGTCAGCTATTATCTACACCTGTTTCCTCACTATTCACTTCCTGAAACAGGTATTTATCCAATTTCTGTCGAACCCTGCAAGTCTTGTTTTTTACTTTAATTCCATAGAAAAAGACTAAAAAATAGTACAATTCAGTCTTTGTTTCACCCCATAAGTTCCCAGACTTGTAATTTTTCCCATTTTTCCACTAAAAACCCAAATTCCTTTCTAAATCCACAAGACCAGAATACCAGAAGCACAATGGTGTGAAGACAAGTTGGACCTTTTGTAAAAAATATCCTTGGATAAATTTTGATTATTTACTACATTAAGTAATGGTAAAAAAGGATAAACAGAAAATAAATAGAGAGCATAACAGTTAAAGAGTATCAGTGATTAAAGTGTATCAGGTAAAAGTCAGAGTGAAAGTTAAAATGAAGTTACAGAGCAGTCAAAGGTAAACAGTAAAAGTAAATACAGAGGCAGTAAAATGGTAAAAATAAATGAAAATAATTTCACCAACATTGAATTTTGTCTAAAGTGAAAGTAAAGCAGTCAAAATAATAAAAAAGTGAAAAGATGAAAAACACAACAAGAAGGAACATTTTTGCAGAAAATTCACGTTTTAGTCATTGTCTTGCAGAAACTATTGTGATCAATCCAAGATTAATTTTTAAAAAATCAAGGAGTTTTATGTTCTTCAGAGGACCATATACAAAAACCTCTCTCACTTTTCTAACAGCTATTATGGTTTTGGAAATATTAAACAATGTTGGAAAGCACTTTTTGCAGAAAATTCCAGTTAAGTCATCATTTTGCAGAGATGATTGTGGCCAATACAAAATACATCATACAAAAATGAAGGAGGTTTTTGTTCCTAAGAATCCCATCTACAAAAACATATCTCACTTTTTTCACAATTATTTTAGAATCAGAAATACATGCACATATTTACAGGTTATTTTTCAAACTCTGTAAAACGTTGTTTTACACATATTGTTACAAAGCCTATTGTGCACAGCTCGAGAGGAATTTTAGGAAATGGAAAGACATTTCTGTCACCAAGATATTAATCCACAATAACCTCTTTCACTTTTTACATATCTATTACGGATTGAGAAATACAAAGATATCATTGGACCCCAAGTTTGCAGAATTGTTGGAGCACAATGCACAAAGAAAGGAAGCAGTTAGTGACTTGGATGCCTCATCATCAACTAAGATTTGGATAAAATTAGAATTATCCTCTTTTTCATCACCTATCTATAAAAAATAGTACCAAATAGATGCATTAGTTTGAGTGTCCTTTACTTAAGTTCTATTTATGTAAAACGGTTGGAGAGATTTGTGAACTAATCTTGATATTTTTTCAAAATATTTTAGTTTAGAATTTGTATAAATACTTCACTCTTGGAAGTATTTTGGGGGCTGGATACTTAGACTTTGATTTAATATTGATTATTTTGGAATAAATTGTTGTTGGAAAAATTTCACATGGCTAGCTGGATAAAGAATTGATGCAAAGGACTTTTCACAGGATTCTTGAGTCAGACAACGGATCAATAAGTCTTCTATCTCTTATGTTTTAAAGTTTTATACTTGTTTATTTTACCATTTATGTTTCATATTTGAATGATAAACGAAAAATGATAATTCAGAAAGTGCTTGAGTGTAATCTGTTTTCAATCGTTGTTATTCTTAATGTTTTCCTCTGAACTAGTATGAACAGTGAATTCTTAATTGCTCTTGTTTTCTAGTTTATTCATTTTGATTATATGGTAAAGAATTCTTAATTTCTCTTTATTAATAATCATTCAAGTTCCCTCTTTCGAATATGATGAAGGATTCTTAATTTCCCTTCACCCATTTTGAGTCCATTCCATTCATTTTAGATCTTTAATTGTCCTTTATTTGAGTACCTTTCCCTCTGAAACCATCCCTTGTTAAGAAACTAAATCCAGTTAAGCCATCTTCTTTGACTCCATTAGCCCAATGGCCTAAACTACTCAGTCCTACCCCTCTCTTATTTAATTCCATCACCCAAACACAATCAAAATCCCTAAAATTTCATAACTAGCCTAATATCTTTCAAAAACAAAGCTAAAACTTAAAGAGAGAGCCCTCTCTGGGTACATATTGGCTAGATTCTGTACCTAAAAGTTGGTTTGTGGTTACCTCGGACTATTTCTCTTGAACCTGGAGAAATTACTGAGTGTTAACAGCAGCAAAGGATTTGATAGGTACTGTTCAGAGCATGGAATTTGCAGAGAGAAGACAATTCCAAGAACACCACAAGAAAATGGTGTGTCAGAAAGGATGAACAGAACAATCATGGAGCGTGCAAGGTGCATGAGATTGCATGTAGGATTGCCTTTACAATTTTGGGTAGATGCTGTAGATACTGCTATTTATCTAATAAACAGAGGGCCTTCAAGTTCCTTGGATGGTGGTATTCCAGAGGAAGCATGAGCAGGTAATAAGGTAAACTACTCTTTTTTAAAGCCTTTTGGCTGTGAGGCCTTTGTCCATATTAATAAAGAAAACATAACAAAGCTTGAGGAAAAATGAAAGAAATGTACCATTATTGTATATGGTGTTAATGATTTTCATTATCGCTTATATGATTATGAAAATCAAAAAATCATTAGGAGCAGAGATGTAATATTAAATGAAAAGGTCTTGTTGTATAAGAATCAATTGCAGGAAAAGAAACAAGAAAAAGAAAACAAATAATACACAGTTCTTGATGAGATCATAGAAAAAGTAAAGTTGCCTGAAAAAAATAATAATCAACAACTACAACAACAGCAACCACCACAAAAGCAATAGGCACCTCAAACACCCGAAAGTGGTGTTAGAAGATCTACCAGGATAAGTAAACCCCTTGAACGATACTCTCCTTCCTTATATTATTTATCGTTCACTGATTCTGGTGAACCTGAATGTTATGAAGAAGCAATGCAGGTTGAAAGCAGGAAGAAGTGGGAGTTAGCCATGGAAGAAGAGATGGAATCCTTAATTCATAGCCAGACTTGGGACTTAGTCAGGTTGCCTCTAGGTAAAACTACATTGTAGAATAAATGGGTTTACAGGCTGAAGGAAGAAGATGGAGGAAAATAGAGGTACAAAGCTAGACTAGTGGTGAAGGGGTTTTCACAAAAGAAAGGTATTGATTTTGATGAAATATTTTCTCCTGTTGTTAAGATGACTTCAATCATAACTATTTTAATTCTTGTAGCAGCGGAAGATTTACATCTTGAACATTTAGAAGTAAATACAACATTTCTCCATGGCGATTTGGAGGAAGAGATCTATATGGAGCAACCAGAAGGATATGAGGTCAAAGGGAAGGAAAAATTAGTATGCAGGTTAAAGAAGAGCTTGTATGGCTTAAAACAGGCTCCAAGGCAGTGGTATCTAAAATTTGACAAGTTCATGTCTGAAAAAGGTTATACTAGATGTCACTCTGATCACTATGTTTACTTGAAAAAGAAAAATGATGGAAACTATATTATATTGGTATTATATGTAGATGAAATGCTTGTTGCAGGGTCTAACATGCAGGAAATAAATGTGCTCAAAATAAAATTGGCAAACTCATTTTCAATGAAGGATTTGGGAGCTGCAAAACAAATCCTTGGTACGAGAATAACTAGAGACAGGAAAAATCGCAAATTAACACTATCTCAGAATGAGTACATACAAAAGGTATTGAAAATATTTAATATGCAGAATGCAAAACCAGTTAGTATACCTTTTGCTAGCCATTTCAAACTTAGTAAGGAGATGTGCCCCAAGACCCAAGAATAAATGGAATATATGTCTAAAGTTCCATATGCATCAGCAGTTGGAAGCTTAATGTATGCAATGGTCTGCACAAGGCCTGATGTTGCACATGCAGTGGGAGTTGTAAGTAGGTACATAAAAAATCCAGGAAAAGAACATTGGATGGCAGTAAAATGGATTCTCAGATATTTGGGAGGTACCAAAAATCAAGCATTATGCTTTGGTGGTTCAAACATTGATGTACAGGGATATGTTGATGTAGATATGGTAGGTGACAGAGATAACAGGAGGAGCACTACAGGATATGTATTTACTGTAGGTGGAGCAACTCTCAGTTGGGTTTCAAAAATCCAAAGTGTTTTTGCACTTTCAACAACAAAAGCAGAGTATGTTGTTGTTACAGAGGCTAGTAAAGAAATGATTTGATTACAAAGTTTTATGGACAAATTGGGTAAGGAGCATGATATCGGCACGTTATAAAGTGATAGCCAAAGTGTTATTCATCTTTCAAAGAACTCAGAATTTCATTCTAGGACTAAACACATACAACTCAATTACCATTTCATATGGTCAGTATTGGAAGATGTACAGTTGAAGCTGGAAAAGATACACACTAGCCAGAATCCTACATATATGCTAACAAAATTTCTCACCAGGGAGAAACTGAGATTATGCTCAGTTTCAATTGGTCTTCAAGGATGACGATGAAGATGAGAAACAACCGGGTCCAAAGGGGAGTCATTGTCCAGGAAATGAAGCAGCGGTAGAGTTGCTACAATCAATCTCCAAGTGGGAGATTATTGGGTGTGGAGCCTAATTATATTGTTTATTTTGTATCACAGTATTGGACCCTTGTACCTTAATGTGGCAGCAACGCTGCCCGTAATTAAATGCTGCCTGGGGGGTCTAGGGGGGGTTGTTGTGACTTTATGGAGCCACCCCCTGGTGGGGGGTTTCGGGGGCAGCGCCCCCAAAGCTAAAAATAGATGTAAATTTTCCTTGTAAAAGTATAGTAATTTCTAGTCAATTTAGGTTGTTCATTAGGCGGATGATCTAATGGTAGAAGTAATGTTTAGTTTAGGGTTTTTTTCCCTAGAAGAAAACCCCTCTCTTTGTTTGAGGGTATTGTATTATGGCTGTGTATTTTATGTGTATTCTCAAAGCGAGAAACAGATAGGGATACTGTGAGAGAGAACTGAGGATATTATAGCATATCTGTTGTAGGTTATGTCTCTTCATTTTGCTATATAATAGAAAGGAAGGACTGGCTATTCAGGGTGGACATAGCCAAAGCTAGGTGAACCACGTATATCTGTGTCTCTCTGGTTTTATGTGTTTTATGTGCTTGTGTTTTCCACATATTTTATGTGTTTCATTTGTCTATAATATATAATTTTCTAACAACAGCAAATTCATTCGACCCATGTCATCCTCTTCTGAGTCCCACGAAAGGGTGCAATTTCTAGGGTTTTTGAGTGAAGTTTGTCACACGTCGGAATTAGACCTAGAACTATAAGAGACTCAAAAAAATTACTCTATCAACAGTCAAAGGAATATTCTAAAGCAATAAGATACATCTAGCTATTTCGTAAATAAATCAATCTACAATGTAGGCTATGGCAAGAAATGCAAGAAACTAGGCAACATTCACAAAGTAAAGTGTTGAATTGAAATTGCAGAAAGGAGACTAATATAATCACACATTGCTGGGCCAAATGGCTAAAAACACTCTAACTAATTCATGCTTTAACTATCATTATTTTAATCATTCATCTAATCATGACCTAATTATGCTTTTAAATGCATTTTTTTGCAGTAAGGAGGAGAAGGCGCTAAGGTGGCTTAAGATGGTCTTGAACTCATGGATGTAGAGCTGAAGGTGTCTTGATGGTTATGGAAGGTCCAAATGAGGTTGATGGTGGTTTCTAGGCTAAATGTGAGGCTAAATGGTGCTACTATAGGGTCTGTTATAGGTTTCTTGTAGTGCTACGGGAAAGTCCTGAATTGCTACAGTAAATAGGCCTAGTGAAATCCGTGGCCAAAAATGACAGAGAAAAGTGTAGGGGAGGTGGATTGATGGTGTAATTGGATGGATGGAAGGTGTAAAACCCCTTGTCCAAGCTCACAACCTCTTGCAAATCTCGTCTTTCACTTCTAGGGTTGCTCATGGTGTGAAGGTGAAAATCTCAAAAATAGGGTTGAAGGAGATTTGGTTGAAAGAGGGATGATGAAAGGTGAGAAATGAAGCTAGGGGTGTTGCTGAAGTCCTCGTCTATTGTGCTATTTGAACCTGCAAGAAAACTACCTATTCATGCAACAAACATTGGCAAATATATGATGAAGAAAATGGAAAATATGAGTTGAATTTGACAAGAAAACCTACTTAAGAATTCAAACAAAAATCTAACTCAATATTCTCAACATGTTCATGACTCTACAACAAGCTATCTATTCTTTCCAAGAAATCATAAAATAAAGAGAAAATTTGGGCATGTGGTGAAGATATTCCCTCCTCAAGCACTAATGGAAGAGATGAGAGAGGGAGGCTTTGAAACACAAATTTCTAAGTTGATATGCTACTATACCAAGATCTATGCAAGCCTAACTAAAAAAAGGAGAAAATGAAGCAAACTAAAAATGGTAAATTGAAATGTAAAAAAACTATCTAAAGCTCATAAATCAAACTAGCTACAATGGTAGAAAGATAAATATGAATACACAAGAGAGATACTAAGGCTAATGGATTGAGACCTAACCCACAAGCCTAGCCCTATGAAACTAAATCAGTGAAGGACAATATGAATACTCATCTTATTGTAGAAAATAGTCTCATTACATAATCATAAAAGTATCAAAAACCTATTACAAGAGCTAAGAGTCTACTAGCTTCCTTCACAGTTTGAATCCTAATGAGCTCTTTCTCTTCCATATTTTGTAATATTCCCAAATGGGAAAACTCAGCAACACATGCATAGAAAATGAATTTTTCATAAATATAACAATCAATAGAAAAATTTAGCCCATGGATCCATTATATTTGACATTATTACAACCAAATACAAGAGTAAATCATAAACAAAACATTATAGCCTAGTTAAATAGGCCTCCCGTGCTCAAAACAGCCCAAAATCACTGAAACCCCAAGACTACTGCAAACAAAAATTACTGCAGAAAGTGATAGGGTAGTTATTTGAGGGTTATACTCAGAAATATGAGAGACAAAATATATGTACATATATATTAATCAATGAGGCCCAAAAACAGAGATCTGGCCTCTTTTACAAAAATCCAAGATGACTCGGCAAGGGTTTCTTGCTAATCATGAAATACAAGAAGCATCTGCTGCATATCTATGGCTGAATCACATTGTATGGTTGAAGCTCTATATAAAAATGTTTTATCATGCAAAGAAATGGTTGTATATCCTCCTACTAGATTTCTTGGAAAAAATGTTGATCCTCCTTTAGGAAAACTAGCTCACAAAACAAGGGATTAAACCCATCCGCTGCAATACCTTAAGAAATAAAGCAGCTTCTGCAAGGGACTGCTCTGTTGCTAAAGGTTACTACTTGGCCTAACACCAGATAGTGTAAAATGTATCAAATGATGCTTCTCTTAGATCCCTTAAACAAGTTCTCCAAGAAGAAGTGGGGAATTCCTGCATGAGAAAACCCTTGCACTAAACAGTGCAGCAAACTTAGCTAAACATCCAAAGAATGCAATAAGTCTAAACAAACCACATAAAAAATATAATCTTCAATCATGCCTCATATGGCTTCCATTCCCTCCATTATATAGTTGATGAGCTTCCTCACCAAGGGTCCCACCCAATTATGAGGTTGCTTCCATGCAAAGGCTCCTCCACCAAAATTACGTTGTCTCCATTAGTCCCACTCATCTATTTACAATGTTGTTTTATTTATTCAACCATGACTTAGTATCCATTCATCGTCTCCATTCACACCCAAGTGTCTTCATTTTGGCTAGCTGGATTGATCTTTATTCACACTCAACTGTCTTTATTTATGATCCACTCCTCATATAATAATGATGTTGACTTGGTCTAACTTGAATTTGTCCACACATTTTAGATCCTATTCACACATGATGATGTTTGATCTAGTTATTAACATGATCCCTTTTCACATTATGAGGGATTTTATGTCTACTTAAGCAACTTATGAGCCCCCTTGCCCATTTATTCATATAACTAAATATCAAAAGAAAAATTAATATTCTTATTAGTTGCATGCTAATTTCTTACATATTTAACCTAAAGGGTAGCTCCAACAACTCCCTAAAAAGTACGTGATGTGTTCCCTTTGAATGCAAGAGACATGGAACTTCGGTGCACTTGATCTCCTACTTGCTTGGTTGCCTTTGATTTTAAGATGTTGGAGCGAATCTCAAGGATCCCTTGGCCACCTTTGATTTAAAGCTATTGGAGGGAATATCAAGGATCCCTTGGCTTCATTTGGGATTTAAGGAGGTGGAAAACCCTCCTATAATCTCCCCTTGATGTCTACTCCGAGCTTTAATTGAAAAATATTCAACAAAAGTGGATATCTTCATGATTATCCTACATTTAAACCATATTAGGAATTTGAATAATGACAATCCTTAATCACCATATACACTAGTAACATATGACCATAATATAATTATATGTGAGAAAGAGATACTAATAAGTCTAAAAAGGTGACAATTAATCCCTACAATTATACCTAATGATGGAGCTCATCAGGTCCTCCACATATTCAATGCATGAATGATCGCTGCTAGATGAAGATCATGTGTCAAGTAGTTCTTCCTGTGCTCATTTAGCCTCTGTGACTCATAGCATGCCAAATTTCCATCCTGCATAAGTACTCCACCAAGCCCTCCCTTGCAAGCATCTATACACACTACGAACTCCTTGTTTGGAACTACAATATTTAGCACTAGAACATCTGTCAATAACTTTTTAAGTAGCTCAAAACTGGCCTCACACTTTTCTGTCCATTCAAACTTATTTCCTTTCCCCTGCAATATGTAATAGGATAAGAAATTTGTGTAAATTTCTCGATGAACCTTCTCTAGTAACATGCCAATCCCATGAATGATCTCACCTAATCTACACTCTTAGGTGCTACCCACTCTATGATGGCTCTTATCTTCTCTGTGTCTACTGCAATGCCCTCCTTAGAGACAACATGTCCCAAGTAGTGAACCTCATTATGGAAGAAGCTGAACTTGCTAAGCTTAGCATACAACTAATTCTCTCTCAACAACCTCAACACTAATGCCAAATGTTTAGCATGCTCTTCCTCATTTTTAGAATACACCAATATGCATCAATAAACACAATCACAAACTTGTTCAAGTAAGGACACAACACATTGTTCATTAAGGTCATAAATGGAGTTAGGGAATTATTCAAACCGAATGGACTACAAAAAAATCATAATTCCCATACCTAGTCCTCAATGTGGTCTTGTAGATATCCTTCTCCTTGATGCGTACCTGGTGGTATCCCGATCTCAAGTCGATCTTAGAGAACACTTCCACTCCCTTTAGCTGTTCAAACAAATCATCAATCCTAAGTAATGGGTATCTGTTCTTGATGGTGACTTTTTTTATCTTCATGTATTCAATGCACAATCTGAGAGTGTCATATTTCTTCTTCACAAACAACACCGGTGCACCCCATGGTAATACACTTGGTCTAATATACCCTTTTTCCAACATTTCTTTCAACTGCAATTTTAACTCCACCAACTTTGTTTTACTCATTATGTAAGGTGCTTTCAATGTTGGACCCTCCCCTAGTACCAACTCAATATAAAATTATACTTCCCTGGGTGGTGGAAACTATGAAATATTTGGTGGAAATACATCCTGAAACTATTGCAAAACTATATACCTACTCAACACATTTGCATCCTCAACTTCCTTACCTTTGTTACAAGAGATATGAACTGCAAATAGCACACATCCTTTCCTACGATTGTGCTTGGCCTACATGGTGGTCACCATCCTAACTGATGTCGCTTTCTTCTTTCCTTGTAGGACTCTTGGTTCCCCATTATCATCCAAGCATTCAATGGCTTTATCATATCAATCTACCTTGGTCTTGTGAAGATATAACCAATCCATACCCAAAATAATATTGTAGGAACCTAATGGTAATATGTTCAAGTGTGCTACTATAGGCATACTGTTTAACTCAAATGCACAAGCTCTTACCCAATGGGGAACTCTTATCTTCATACCTATGGCCAACTGAACTAAATTATATTTTGCATGCATTTCCTTACTCAAACCACACTCATCCACCAAGTCAGTATTAATATAACTATGGTTAGATCGAGGATCATTCAAAATCGAAACAAATTGATCAAAAATCTTACCATCAATCTCAATGATAGAAGCCTAGTGATATTCCTATTTGTTTTCCACAACTACATAAATCCAAGGAATGCTATGCCCAAAATCTCCCAATATATGTGCCTCTTGTGCACTTTAAATCTATGGTCTTCCACCCTGATGATGTGGACAATCCCTCCTACAATGATATTTGCCACAATTCCAACACTATATAAGTTTCCATCCTTCATTCTTATTCTTCTCCTTAGATCAAAATCCCTATCCTCTACCAAATGAATCTAACTTATTAAGTAGTGCAGCGTACACATTCTCTTTGTTACTTGTATGTTGAGACCTTTCTTGCTTCTTATCCCATTTTCCTTTGTTCCTTGCATTTCCTTTCAAATCCGACTTAGTTTTTTATCCATGCTTTGATTGTTCATAACAATGTTTTAACTTATAGATGGTCTCCTCCAATGATTTGGGATCATTGAACTCAATCCTATCTCTGAATGCAATCGGAAACCCACTAATAAATCTCTGAATCTTGGCCTTCTCCTCCTTGAGTTAAGGCACATGTCTCAATAACTTTAGAAACTTGCTAGTCTACTCCTCATCTTTCATAGAACCCATCTTCAGCTCATAAAACTAGTTTTCATTTTCATCATAGTATCTTTATGATAGATACTTCTTCCGTAATAGCCTTTCGAACTTACTCCAAATAAAATCCTCCTTAGAAATATCTCTAACACTCTTCACATCTTCCCACCAAATGTCTTCTCTACCTTTGAGGCTGAATGTGGCTATCCTAGCTTTCATATTTTCTAAGTAATCATGCAAACTATAAAATTTCTTCATGCCAAGAAATTATGCCTCTTCATCCTATGGTTTCTTCATCTCTCTATCAAATGTAGGTGGTTTTTCCTTTTTAAACTCTTTTGGGAAGTAGACCATGTCACTCCTCCTATAAGGATGATATTGATGATGATCACGATGCCTATTTGAGCCAGAACTAGAATGATACTTGTGCTCATCACTTCTCCTATCCAAAGTGTTTAACAACCTACCATCTTTCACTATATCAGCTCTCTCTGACCTGTGCCTACAAGGGGACCTACTGCCATATGCCCCATTAGTTCTATCCTCTTGCCCATAATTGATCCTAAGTGGACCCTATTTCTGAAACTCTGACAAACTTTGAAGGATGGATGCATTAAAATCTTCTTTATTTTCCTGTGCCTATATAAGTATATCATTATCTTCCTTGTAACTCCTTATTTCTTCCTTTAGACTTCTTAGTGTATCTACCAAATCGGGTGAACGTACAATACCTTACTGCTCATATCACTCATATGAAGAATCTTCGCAGTCTACCATTCCTCTCTTCATCTTTGAACTCTTCCTGGAATGTGCAATATGTCATATCAACCAATTCATAAATAAATCAATGTACCTTAGTGTAATTTGGGGAGGATACTTCTTGTAAGATCAACCAATCAACGTAATATATGTATATACAAAATAATAACAACATAAAAAATTTTATCACAAGGTATACTAGTGCATAACCATGACTCTAGTTGGGGTCAAGTCATCCATGTATGGCCATACAAAATACACACCAATGCAAGCTTGACCACACAAAACCATAAGTACGAACCATACATGGACATAAGAAACATGCAACCCAACATGAACGACCAATGCATGTCCAACACATAACGTCACTCAAGCAAGCATACATGAACACTGCACAAGCATGCCAAATATACCACCTAGAATACATAAGTAATGCATATACAACATGTAACACCATGTAAGAAAGAGTGCACACATAATACATAAGCAAGAACAACACATAACTAGTCTTGCATCCATGATAGCATATCGACAATAACAACACCATCAACCCTCCCATGGAAACAACACTTTTTCCATGGCCAACAAAACATTAATTCACAAACACATACACCATATGCATGAGGGAAAAATAAGAAACCAACAGAAAACCATGATCGACACGTTGCCCATCTAGTCCAAGGTTTGAACCATGCTTTGATACCACTCTGTAACAACCTCTTCCCACACCTACCCACGTAACCAGCCAAATAGGGTAAACATGTGATGAGAGGATACTAATATGATATTCAACCTCCTATATGACTTTTATGAAGTGGAACTGACATAAATATGACAAATAGACCATACACTACATCATTGACATCCCCAGGAGGTAACCCAACCTTCCAAGGCCCTGTTCCCTGAGGGGGGACTGATTTTTAACCCTTTTTAGGCTTAGCCATGGGAATATAATAGCAAGGGATTGGATATAAACCCTTAGATGTAGGATTTCCTTGTCAAGGTAGAGGATAAGGCCCAAAACGGCCAGTTCTGTGCCTACGAATCTGGGATTTATGCCACTTTTTTAGCCCCTTAGGCCAGGTCACTGCCCAAAAATTCCTGTAACTTCAGTAGAGGGTAAATAACATTAAAAAAAACATATGGAAGCAATCACATCAATCAAAACTCATCCAACCCCACCCATTTATGATAGGAATTTCATCAAACGTGTCACAAACATTACATCTACAGGAATAAATAAGTTATTTAAACAAAAGGGGTTTCTTTATTATATGAGAATGGCTAAGAAACATTACTCCCTACATTGTAAGCTACAATACAATATATTTTACCATAGATACATTGTTCATTCATTTACTGAAAAAACCATAGATATAATCATACATCCTCACTGATAAAATTCATGCTTATAACCAACATAATAGCAATAGAAATACCATGGAATCGAGATCAATGAAATCCATACATAAACTAGCATATTGGCGTACCGAATACAGGAGGAATGAGCTCTTCATTATTGAATTTAAAAAATAATCGGACATGGTACTTTCACGTTCCACTCGACCATATATTGGCTGAGCCAAGTCTCACTTTATCCAATCACCCCCATGCCATATTCCAAGCATGAATGTCGGACTTAATCAAACATTTCAATCACAATAAATCTAGGTATTCCATAGGAAGGACCACCTCAACCCTCAACTATTGATTCCACCCCCTCAACTAGTGATTCCACCTCATGTTCTGACATCACAACCATCACAAATTAGTCTCTATCCAATATTCTCTAGGGTTCTAGAGTGTTTTTTCCAACCAAGGATTCGAGTACTTGTAACTCAACCCCAATTTTTACAGGGCTTCCATAGAAATTTTCTAGCCAGGGCTTCCAATACTAGTAACTCAACCCACCTATGATTTCCATATAGTTTTCTAACCAAGGCTTCTAGGACTGGTAACTCAACCCACAGTTTTTTGTCAGGATTCCAGAGCGTTTCTCCAGCCAAGGCTTCCAGGAACTAATAATTCAACCCAACCATTAAAGGACTCATGAGAACCAACTAGAAAAAAATCAATGGAAATAAACCCACAATACCATTCTTGTACAGGAAATGGAAAGGCTAGGAAATCCACATCAATACACAATGCATGCCAAAAACAATGACGAAAACATACATGCAACTCGGTACCTACAATTAAATATTATTGTAGCTGTTGATCCTGATTTCCACCTATTCTTTCCCACTCTTCCTTTTCCTTCTTACTCCAATTCACCAAGTATCCACACTCTCCAAGAGTGCTCTAAGAAAAATATAAGTATCCAAGACTATGAGAGAGAGAGAGAGAGAAAGAATAATGAGAGGGCTCCAAAATTGCACTGACAAAAGGTACCAACTTGTAACAGCCCTGGTAAAAATACATGTAAAAATATATATAATACCACGGTGATGGGACACATATTTCAAGCTTAAAGGGGGGAAAAACATCCTAGTGGGTGTTCATTTCGGTTATTATGGCTAAGGAAATTGGGAAACACAAAGGATTTGGAAAGGCATGAGACATTAATTGGCATTTTATTTATGAAAATAATGGAAATTAGGGAAAAGGGAAGGTGAAAGGTCACATATTGCATGTGAGGAGGAAATTGAAGGAAAATAATGGAAAATGAAGAAATTAGAGGCCTTATTAATAAAACGGATTCTCAGGAATAGTGGGAAAGGATTTTTTTTTTTAGTTCAGATTTGGAGCTCTCTCATTATTCTCTCTCTCTCTCACACACACACACACATTCTTGGACACAGATTTTTTTGGAGCACTTTGGAATTCGAGCAAGAAAGGAAGGAAAGCAAGAAAAGGAGGAAGAAAGCAAGGAGGATAAGGAATAAAGAAACTATAGTAAGGATCTTGGAAGGTATCGGTTTACATGTGTATTTTCCTTGCTAGATTTGGCATGTGTGGTATTGCATGTGGTTCTTTGCTATCTTGGAATGGGTTTTTCCATGTGTGAAAGTGTTGGCTTGAGGGGTCCCGACCCAGGTTCAAAGTGTTTTGCGCAACCCAAAAAACCCTCCAACTACTAGCCCTTTCGGCAGTGAACTGCTTGCGCAGACCAAAGTACCACCCAATGTAGTATGGGGGGGGTGCTAAAACTAGGTTTCCGTACCCTGAGGGAGCATTTGATGTAGTATTTAACCTTACTTAGCACCTACGTGATAATTCAAAAAAAGTAGATCTAAACGTAGATAACAACCCTTAACAGATATCTGTAAAACAAATTATTATACTTCAGTCAGATCTAGCTTATCAGAGTAGAAACAATACTTGCGTAATCATATAGATATATTTTTAGTAAAACCCTTAGCCCAGATGAAATCTTTGTGCAAACACATAAATATTTCACATATACTTAACTCAGATAAATGTGCAATTAAACAGAAACAGACCTATAACTTATAGTAATCAATAGTTAATTAACACATTCATTCATAAACATAAAAATTGCAATAGAATTCGCCAAAAATTCTCCTTTATTAATAAGTCTTCAATCCAGTGCAATTATTTTTGTCTGCACAAACAACAACAGATTCCTTGCACATAGCTCAGGACCAGGTCTCTGTGCACACATCCAGCAGGAGCCTTTCTACCTAGAACGAACACAAACTATCCCACAACATTGAGTAAAACATTAAACATAAACATAACATGAATAACTTAACTTGTCTTACTCGACTCAACTTCTTACATACTTATATGACTTTGGACACACACATACCATGGTCTCAAAATGTGGTTTTAGACACATGGTTATCCTTTCTTCCCATTACAATTATGAAGGAGCTTTGACCCACCCAAAATCCCCTTGAATTTTGTGCGTAGTGCATATTTGAAAAAATCTAACCAAATTTATACCCAAAAAAACTTGACCTAGACGAACCCCATCCCAATAGGCCCCCAAAAAAATATAGTGATTTCTCCTCAGTTACTTTCATCCTGACTCCTGCATCTTGTCTTTCAGTGCCTGAATGGAGGTTTTAGCTGGCTGAATGACTTATGTACTCTGTGTTGTAGCGTTCTATGCCACTTTGACCAATTTTTCTATTATTGGCCCTTTAGCTACTAGACTGATACTTCTCTTGGTCTACTGCAGGTCTCTAAGGGTACCATCAATGTTATGGGAAAGCTACAAGGCCTCCTCATCCCAAGTCTTCATTCTGTTTCCGAGCAACTTCTCTCATCGGCGAAGTGTGTCGATTTCTTCCTGGATGGCTTGACTTTCCTGCAAGCGGGACAATCATTGGGCTGACACCACAGTCTACAAAGAAACCCAGATCTCATTAAATTGATGTTCCTTGGCCTAAAGATCCATCTTCAACTGTTATGTGACAAGTTCATCTGAGACAGAATTCCAAATGGCCATGGCATCCTCTAGAAATTTCCTGAAAGCATATGCTAGCATTTTATTCTTGCACTAGTTTGGCACGTTGTGCATGAACTTCTAGATGCATCTCGAGCTATAATTTCATCTATAAATATGTTACCTTCTACTTGAACTTTGCATGCACTGTGGCTTCTTCTGATCTAGATGATTTTAATGCGGCTACCATACTTTCCAATTTGGCAGTGTGGTGTTGCAGTAGTGGGTACTGTGATTTCGGGGAGACCAGAGCATAGCTGATCAATCATGGTTTCCAAATGGGCATGATGGATTTCAACGGTGTGGCATGCATCCTTGACTAGCTGCTAACCCTTAAGCACTTTGGTGGCTTGTTTATGAATTGTTGCGGTTTCTTGGAATGCCTTGTACTCTTTGTACTGTAGCTTATCCATGATCATCATATGCATAGCATGCATATTGCCGTTGGGGAAAACATCCAAATCAATCCCGACCTTAGATCCTTTGAGAATGACTGCGTGCAGCTAAGAACAAGAAATCTGAAGCATTGCGCTTTAAACTTGAAATGTGCAATGTTATGAACTTGATGGGTGTCGAATGTCCAACTCGCTCACTCTTCGTACGCTCTCTTGACCAATGCCTTCTTCTATCGTGCTCACTTGGACTCCGAGCTTCTAGAGTGCTTATTGTACATCATAAAGGACTGATTTATATTGTGCCTATACCTCTTACCATACATATTTGGTGATCGCCTGGACTGTGTTGCAAATTTTTTCAAAATCCTCCTATGTTTGCTTTAATGGATCAGGCTCGATATTCTTAGAGGCTTTCCGTTTGGTGTGCAACCCTAGTGTGGTCTGAGGCCCTCTTTTGCTCCTGCGTTGTGTTTTCTCCCACGTTGAAGGTGTATAAGCACTGTCACCTTCCTTATCTTCCATCTCATCATCGATATGTAGGTCAACTACCTTTTTCAAGTGGTTGGCTATTTTTCCTTATGCAGATCCTTTATATGATCTATCAGCATGCATGGCTTCATAGGGTATGAGGTGGTACATATGATGACACACCACCAGTTGTACTTGCTTCGAGAAATAAGGGGGGCCACTTGGTTGTAGTGCGTGCAAGTTCATCCTCTATAACCATGTATGGTAGCTCATACAAGATATCTGCCATGTCCCTTTTTATGCGATCCTGCACATTGTGAAAGGTGGCCTTGAAGTCCACAATGTGTTTTTATTGCTCGTACATCATGGGTGATAGGCATGGCTTGGACTGCACTGCCTGAAATATTTCTACATCAAACACACCTGGAAGAATTTTTTTTCTATCACCCAGGAAGGACGCGTGGAGTTCGATAACGATGCATACTTGGCGGCCTCGTAGAGCTCTGGCTCAATATCTGGTAACTGGGACTGCGGCAGCAGTTTCCAACCAATCAATGCGACCATTAGCAGAAACCAAGCATAATAAAAATTCTTTCCATATTCTTGTGCCTTGCAAATGTTTTCAAAAAATTCATTAAAGAGGTACTTTGCCCAATTATATTGCACCCCTTTGACGCATTGCGTAGCCAGGTTAATCACTTATGCAGGTACTTGTATTGCACATCACTTCATTATCATCTTACAGGCAAGGATCAAGATGGAAATTTTAACTATCAGGGAATTGATATCTACAACGACAAATCCTCTAGTGTTCCTGTTTACCCCATATGTATTCTTAACCTCATCGACAACCTTTTTCTCTAGTCCCTCCCCTGTAAAGTCTATTGCTTCTTTACTACCAGCGGCTAATAAGAGGGGATTAGTTCTCTGTTCAGATTATTATATTGTTTAACTTGATTGAGCTTGTGTTTATGTGTTATTGTTTTTTTGTTTCCTCTTCTTGTTTGTAGCATGCTATGTTTGATCAAATATTTTTTATACATGTTAGTATGTTTCCAGTAACCATCTAACAAATATTTTTCCTTGTGACCATTTCTTGTAGGTTAGAAATCACTCAGATCAAGCACCAGTGTTTTAGTACAATTGTGCACTAAACACACCAACACAATATTGGCGACTCCACTTATTTTTCCTCTTAAGCTAAGTGGTTGTTTTTTTGCAAAACCTCTTTTCTGCTCAGGATTACTGCAGGACCAGCTCTCCTCTTCCTCAAACTCTCTCATTCACCCTCTTTGAAGAGATTTAGTTTAGGTGATTCAGAATTATTTTATGTGCACGTTCAACACAAACAAACACATCGGTTCACATAAGTTCAGCTCAGACAGACACGCAGAGTCGCACGCCTGTGTAGAAAAATTCCGTGCGAAAACTAGTGAACCATTTTTTCATTAGTTTTCTTCATTTTTCGCAAGTTAAAAGTAACTAGCAGCACATAATAAATCTTTTAGAACTATGTTTTGGTGTCCCTTGACTGTTAGGAGATGTTTTTAGCTTCATTTTAGTTTAGCTATTAGCATAGTTCTAATTTTTAGTTTATTGTCACAAATTCACATAGTTTAATTAGGACACAGGTAAGTGGATAAAATCCACCCATACTATCTAAATGAAATTATTTAGTGATAATAGACACCAAACATGTAGGTAATAGTAAGTGGCCCATATCCATGCATGCTTAGCTAGTTTCCATTTTTTTTTCAAAAGCTTTTTCATTAAGTTTAGTTTAAATTTTGCATTAGGAAGCAGGACTAGGATCAAATTATCTAAGTAAAAGGTAATCTCTATTGTCATTGCACCTTTTGGTGACCCTAGGCATGCATATGAACACTCTATTTTGATAGCTTTCCATCTCCCTTTAGTGCAACATTTAGTATAAATAGGAAAAATTGTAAGCAGCCCATTATCCACGCATCATTTACTTTTTGAAAGGAAAAATAAAAACATAGTTTAATTAGGATGGATTGTAAAGGATCATCACATATCCGCATCCTACAAACATTTTTCATTATACACTTTCTCACACACATTACCACACCGTAAGCAAAGTAAGCCACCTTAAAACTAACCATTAATTGAACTCATTAAATCTCCCCACAGGGGCCACAAGATAATTAATATTTTAGGTTAGGACCATTAGGGGTAGACATCCAATAAGCCGCCATGGTCTGTTTACATTCTTGAAACATATAAGTTGAATTTTTAGGGAGCTTTGAACCCATCTATCTGCCCATGGAAAATAATTCTCGAGCGCCACTAAGACTTGGTTCAGAGGGGGTTAAGCTCAGCCCCACTGCATGTAGTACTATTTGGGGCTACCTGGTCCATCTAGTGCTCGATACTGGTAGCTAAATACCAAGAATCCCAAGACTTGAATGCTCACGTGGAACAATGGTACTTAGTGTCCAAATCTAGGGTATCCTTCCCTATAGGTGATGGTGTAGGCAGCACTAGATCCTCTTTCCATTACATTCGTCGATTCTTAGGCTACTAGAAAGCGTCGCCATCTCTTTCGGGACGTTAGCCCTAATACCCACCAGAAGATATCTTCACAAGGCCTAGTTACAATTGAGAGTGTGACGATGATTAGGTCTTCTGGGATTTTTTAGTATCACATGAAAAACAAGAAAAACCATTTTTTGATTGACTGATCACATAGCATTAATCTAAATGGAAAATAACCTTTTATTTTCACTTTTTTTTATGTATGCGATTACTTTTTTCTTTGATATATAATCTCTCTACTCTCAAAAAACTAAAAAATATTTCAAAAATAAAACCTAGTCGACACCATAATGGACCCAATGGGACCTCGTCGATCTAGATGATTTTTGGACCTCCCCCCATTAGAGGGAGCAGTTCCAGGTCTTTCTCCATTCAGGCGTCAAAGATAGAACAAAACCACCCTTATCGGTTCATCCTTTATTAGGGTGCCTTTAGTTTGGAATCCCCAAGGGTCACCCAATGCCACACCGGTGGAAAACCCCTTAGGTTCATCACACAACACTCCTCCCACAACCCCTATAGGGCAAAGGAGCTCTACCCATTCGAGGAGCCAACAGAACACATAGCCGAGTACATCATAGAAAAACCCCATACACAATTGAAACCTTGTATTTTCACAGTCTAAAGTGGGGCTCAACACTCAGTTACATTTCCTAACGTATTTAAACTTACCCGATCTATCAAAGTTAACAAATGAACCCATTGCACACAATCCCACTTGGCCCCCGATGCCCATGAATCTCCCTTTGGACATTCCAAACTTCGAATGGAACCAAGTAGAATACCCTAGAAACCATGGAATTCATTTCCATCTATGGTGTTTTTCTAATAGTATTATTGATGATACTATTCGATTAAGACTATTTCAGTGAACATTAACCAGACCAGTCACGAAATGCTATGTGGAGAACCCTTCTACTTCACATGGAACCCTTAGTGCCCTCGCTACTAAGTTCCTCACATATTTCCAATTACCCATCCACAATGATTCAGGAATGGAGTTACTGACACATTTTAGACAAACTCCAGTCATCCATAGCTTAGACCATCTCCATGAATGGCGGCGACATCGAATTTTTTGTAAATCAAAACTCAACGATCGAGTTTTACTGAACCTATTTTTGAAAACTCTCACACTAGATATTTCAAATGATGTGGAAACTCAAGGACCCACTTCCGAAGAGGATGCCATTAGTAAAGCCTGGCCACTCAAGCTGATATACGCTCAGTCCGGATACATCTATAACATCATGCCTAACACCTCGCACCAGCAAACTTATAAATAATTTCTAGGCGTGCCGAACACAACAGACAGATTGATAGGGTCACCAACCCAAAAATCACCTAAGCAGCAGTGTCACCCCGTTTACGCGTATGATCCAAACCATAACATCCTGCAACCATGCTATCATTAGATTCATCATGCACCTTTGCAGAACATGACCAATAGGGTGCAGTCATACCATCATCAACAAGGAGGATCATACCCTCCTACACAGCAGGCCCAGTACACAGCTAGGAATGCTGACGGAAAATCTCCCCTCCAACATTCATTTTAAAAATAGTGAGAGGGACCTCAATATCCCCACTCCCCAGCACAAAGCCCACCAACGAAAAACAATGCACCAATGAACTTTTTGCAACCTTACCAAGCCCAACCACACCAGCCATATGGCCAGGAGAATCATAGTAATCATCCTAACATAGCAAGGAAAAATCCAAAAAATAAAAAAAAGGGAAATCTTGGATAAGGGGGCAATAACCAATAGCACCCTTTGCGATCTCAAGTTGGGGGCAACCCCAAAGGAAATTGAAACCAGGAGCCAAGTAACTCCCAGGGGCAGAACAAGAGCGCTAATCTTTGGACCAACCACTCTTGCGCAATTTGTGGTGAGTATGGCCATTACACTCATCACTGTCGCAAACTCCCCAAGCTCAATAATATTCAGGGTAACCAAGGACAAGGGGGACCCACATAGAAAACAACTGTAATTGTAATATTCCTAAATTAGCATGTAGCTAATTGGAATATTTATTTTTTCTTCTTTTCTTTAGATAGATGAATAAGTGGGTAGAGAGACCCATAAATCTCTTTAGTAGGAATAAAATCCCTCTTAATATGAAAAGGGATCATCTTAATCGCTGGATAAAGCAACCCCATGTGTGAATAGAGGCTAATGCATGTAGACAAGGTCAACTTTGACCAAATCGATAGAGTTGTCATGGAGGAGTGGCATTCAATGAGGGACAATGAAGTTTTGGTTGGAGACTCTTTGCATGGAAGTAGTGACTTAAATGAGTGGGGCCAAAGTTGAGGAAGCTCATCACTTATATAATGAAGATGATGGCAGCCATATTGAGGGATGTTTTAGATAATTATTTGTATATGGTCTATGTAGACTTGTTGCTCTCTTCAGTTATTTAGCGAAGATTGCAAGTGTTGTTTAGCACAAGGTGTTCCTGGTTAGGAATCCCACCTCTTTCCTTGAGAATCCTCTAGGAATAGTATTGCAGTACATTCCCACTATCAGGCATTAGGAAAAGCTTTAGTCTTTAGCTACAACACAGTTTCTATTCAGATTTGTGTTTTTTTGTAGGGTGTTGCAGTGAAGGATTGAGAGGGTCACTTTCAGTGTGGTATTTCAGTGGAGGGGCATCATTTCCATTGGGAGGCCAACAAGGAAGACCCTGGAGCTTCATTTCATATTTTGGAACCTATCCAATCTATGTTCACCTCCTATAGCACAATTCCATCATTAAATTGCATTATTTATTTGGGTATCTGTAGTGGATGTTTCAATGCTTCGATTGGAGGGTTAGATCTTCAGTGTTGGGATCAGCCTTTCACTTGGAGGGTCTATTGAATGAGATCTATACATTTCAACATCTGATTTAGCCACCTCCATCTAGTTATTTAGTTGTAGCTGTAATTCATCCCTAGGGTTGCATTCGTGCATTTTTGTGTTTTGGGTATTTCCAGAAACCCTTTCTAGGTTGTCTAGGAAAAGTGTTTGGGAGTCTAGATCTTCACTCCCAGAATTATTTGAGCTATACAATAGCAGATCCATATTTTTATATCTTGTTGTAGCAACTTATTCTCTAACATTTCACTATCATGGCTCATGGAATTTGTATACTAGTGTATTTCTCATGTATTGACATATTTGCTTAGAGGAGGCTTGTTTTGTATTTCTTGAGTGACTTGATCCTCAAGATATTGTGCCTATTATTTTCTGATATTATTAATTATGGATGTACATTTGTCTCATGTAATCATATATTGATTTATTCACTAATATTGTTTTGGTTTTGCACTATATTCCTGTCTTTTCCATTTTAGAATATTACAGTGGTATCAGAGCATAATCTTTCCTCAACCTATGAGTTTCAGTTAGTATGCTATAATAACAAGAAAATAAATATACAAAGATGGAAGGAATGAGCTTTATCTCATCACTTTTCAGATCTATGAAGAACCACTCCAAGGGGGTCAAGCAAAGAAGAATGGAGAGAAACAATGAGACCTCATTAGGGTTTCAAGATGAGGAAGGTCCATGCACTTCCTATCAGTAGAAGAGGAATTCAGTATCACATAGATCTCCAAATAAATACACTATTCCCTTTTGTTTTGAAGAAGAAGACAAAAGGCATGGAGATGGAGGACACTTAGATCATGAGATTCTAATTCAGTATCTTGCATAATACATATCTCAATCAAGAGCTTTCAAGGAGAATCTAACTCTCCCACAGTTCATTCAGCTCAAAGAAGAAAGAAGACCTTGTAGCAATAGATTTCTCTTGTCTACATTTGATGGGTCATCCATATGCACAGCGAATCTTGGGTCGTTTGGATGCATTCTTCCCATGTAATAGTAGAGAAGAGAAGTCATTGACATTGCAACTTCTTTGCACCTTGAGGGTGAAGAAAGCATTTGGTGGTTCTTCCATTTGATTCATGCAAGAGTGACTGCATATGTAGATTTTATTGAAGGTTGATCAAAGAGTTTGAAAAGAAGAAATCAGGGGAGAGTAAACTTCCACCACCACTTGCTGCAGGAGCACTTGCATCAGGAGAAATGACGCTTGGACCTTTGCAAAGTGGTCTTGATCTCTTCATATTTAGAGTCCTATGCACTATTCTGAAAATGCATGAGGAGGAGGAGATTTATACCAATGTTGATGAAGCCATAGAGGAGCAGCCATCATTATTAGTAGTTGGGAAAGTCATCACACCAGAGGAAGGAAACCTTGTAGTAGTACAAAATGTTCCCAAGCCTTACCAAGGTATGCACATATTTCCATTTCCCATTATTTCAGCACATCATATGGAGGATTGTGGGAACATGCTATCAAGCCAAATTCATGACCTACGGTCAAAGCACATGGCTTATTTGGAGCAGGAGACTATCACTACGCAAAGGACCTTTGACAGAATCAAGGAGGAGATGTACATTCATCCTAGTATGTCATTGTTCAGCTGCACACCACTCTTGGGGTTGGAGTGTATATTTTTGGAGGATAGGATGAGTATTGTCCTAAAAAATCCAATGCAGAACTATATTTTCAACATTCAGCAAGATTATGAGACAGCATATGCACCATCATGGAGATCAACAGCGTTGTCATTGAGCAAAAGTGATGAGTTGGGGGCCCAACTAATAATTAGACATTCTGATGACCAACACACTTGTGTGACATTGGATAAAAAAATTATTGATGGGGGACATATTATGATGGATGACATCTTCAAATATTAGGATGGATGACATCTTCCATTATTATGATGGATACTGTAATATCCCTTTTCCAGGAATTTCTGCAATATGGTCTAGAGGGACGTTGTATAAGGAATATAATGCAAAAATAAGATAAAATGGGACTTGGATCCCTTATTTGATACCTCCTACATTACACTTCCAGAATTTGAGCTCAAATAAATCCCTCAAGGTAGGTTAAACAGATCTCCCAGCCTTCGGTATCTCAGGAAAGTGCTCAAAGAGTGAGCTACAGCAATATATGAACATAATCATGAAACTCTGTAAATATGAACATGTCACAAAGGGAATATAATATAGCCATCATGTTCATTAATATATCAGCAATAATACACAAGAAAATATTGAGGGACAAGCCACTCAAGCTATTGGAACCAATCTCCAATGATCAAACTACGAAATAGATGAGATGCTGCAACTGCACAAAATACCGAAGAGCAGTGACTGCACAGTCTCTATGAGAGTATTAGCCACTGAATACATACAAAATGATAATGAGGCTGAAGGATACAAATAAATTCCCAAGAATAGAAGAATGGGCTCCAATACAATATTTCGAGCCAATCTAGGAGAGATTGCTAGAAATGTCGGAGAATGTACAATGTGACAATTAGCTTGTCACTGCAACTGAATCAAAATATGAAATGAGTCTGTAGCAGATATGAAATTATGATTCCCTCATCTGATAGTGTATCTAATCAAAATTCTGATCCCTTTACTCTGAAACAACTCCTCCTGATGAGCTCAAATGACCCTCCCAGCAACTACCTACCAAAATAACGCAGATCTAGCTGGAAACTGCATTATGAGGGAATACGGATGGTTGGCCTGATTCCAATGATATGAAAATAAGCCCTAGATTCCTCCTCACTGATCCTCTAATAGATATCCAAGCCCTCCACTGGAAAACAAGCCAAGGAATGACTCAAGAGATCCTCTGTTGCTGCACCCTGCAGCACAAAGTTATCCTGCTCCAGGAATAACGTTGTGACTGAAGGAGGTAGCTTTGGCCAAATTTCAAAATGAGGAAATGTAGCTCTAGAAACTCTCCTTCCCTGAATATGAGATAGGGATTCCTGACTGGGAACACCCTAGTGCTATGCAGCAATGCACTCTTTCTAAACAGCAAGAGGAGCGTAGTCTCAAAAAACTAAGCAAATGATAATCAAGCATGAATAACAATGGCTCTCCTCCTCTCCTTATATAGAAAGTGCTCCTCTCCACCATGGGTCCCATCCACATGTGCCTTCCAACTCATGCATGTGATCCTCCTCTAGAACCACGCAGTCCGTCAAGGAGATACATTGTATCTAGATAGTGCATGTGGACTTGGTCAAAATGGCTAGATCGAACATGATCCTGTTCACACCATGTGGTGCTCAAATCAGCTGCTTTATTATTCATCCTTTCACACAAGGAGTGTTATTTATCCATCTAAGGGGGTTAAGGTGTCTCCTTACCCATTTTATTCAAAAATAAGAAAATATGCAAACTATAATGTTCCTTTTAGCTGGAGGCCAGAATTTGGGAACATTACAGTCCTCCCCACCCACGTGTTGCTTGTCCTCAAGCAACAGCATAGAGAGAACAAAATTCCTCCCCCCCCTTCTCTTGTGGCCTCCTCATCAACAATCTCCACCACTGCTCAAGATATTCTACATCTATTTCTTTCTCCCAAGTATGCGAACCAAAATGGTGCACATCATGGAAGGATAGAAGGTGTAGGTGGAAACCTTCTTGCTGTGCTATGGCCTTTTCAAGGTGGGAGTGATGACATGCATGGGAAAATTTTGTCCCCAATGATGATCCTCTCATCCATGCAATCATCCAAATAAAAATCTCAACCCCAAGTTTAAGCAATGTGTTGGGGCTAAATGCAGAGTTGGGCTTTTGATTCCCAAGATGGTCCTCTCTCCATTTGTAGTACACATGGGGCTGACTCTGTCCTTGGGCTGAAATGGTATGGCCTCCAAGAATGTTCCAAGATCCCCCATCAATAAAATCAAACATGAAATGCTCCCTCAAGTTCTCCAAGTGGTTTTCCCCACAAGAAGAGAAAAGTAGCAATGTGGCAATCATGGTTTTCCCATGGTGTATCCGGAAATATAAAACATGTACAATGGGGAGAATCATACTCCCAATGGGTTGTCCCAATACCTCCAACACTCTCCAAGTAGTGCGCCCTATAAATGTGCAACCATTACCAACACAAGGAAGCAAGATGTAATGAAAACGAGCTATCATAAGACAACTAGAGAGTGGGTCACTTCTCCACTTATGGGACCAATGTAGTGAGCCTCCTTCCTGCATCAGAACTAAAAACAACGAGTTCTTTCCTAGCCACTTTTTTTCTGCCACAAACATCTCATAAGGTGAAAACATGAAAGTACAAATTGGTGCCAATGGTGCACACCAAGAAGTATGTGGCTTCCCCCACAAACCATCATGAAAATAGCCACTCCCATTGCTGCAATGGGCCACAAGTACATCATAATAAGGAGCATAAGGATATTTTATCATCCTAAGCTCATCAAGATACCCATATTAAGTAAAGAAAGAGAAATCAAATTGAGAGTATATACCTTCTTTACCATGTACTCCGGTCCTTGAGCTTAAATGGCTCATCTGAATGCTCTCCCTCACCTCTAATGAGTAGGGAAATGGTTGTGCCAACCTCTCTAAAATCATCTGGGCTTTGAATCTCTCCATATGTTGATATAGATCATGTTGAATGCCCTCCCAAGTGAACTCCTCTAGCAAATAAAAATATGCATCGAAGTGCATAGCTAGAAAGCCCTCATGTGCTACATCTAGCAGCTTCTTCTTGAGCTCAAAAGCTTTGGTCAAGAAGATTCTTCCATATGAATATATGACCACATCCTCTACTTTATATGTATCATATTTTCCTGGGTCATCAAAAATCATGCAGGCATATAGATCCTTGGAGTACTCTACTAAGAGTTGAGACCTCCAATCTGGATCTATCCTCCTCAGAGACAGCACTGATGATCTACAATGTGGGGCTCCCCTCATGCTGTTGCCTACTAATTTGACATCCCCCATGCCAAATTTATCCTCCAAAATGCTGCCATTCCCATCATGCAGCTTCTCATGCTCCAATAGTAATGGTGACCTTTGGAAGTTGACCTCCCATGAGAAGTTGTCTTCCAAAAGGAATCTCCCAAGCTGGGTCAAAGTAATAGTGGCCTCCATCCACTCTCATGTGTGAAAGAGTTCTTCCTCAAAGGAAGTATCCTTTGTCTCTCCAAATCTGTGGAGTAGCCATCTTTCATCATGAAGATGTTATCCTTCATCCCTGCAGCAATCTCTGTCAGCACAATATGGGTAATGAGAGTGGGTGATGCTGAAAATGAGAGAGTGTCTCCCTCCTCCCTGAGTCTATCCCAAACTCTCTCCACTGTGCTGGACTCCTCCAAGGTCTTCACCTCTCCGGAATCGAAGAGTGGTGAACTATATGAAAATATGTCCCTCATCAACTCTAGATCAAGGGGCCACCCAGGTGGAATTAATCCATATAGTGAGACATCTAGCTCAGAAGCGGACTATATATATGAGTGGATTGATTTTTTCATCTCTTCACTGCGCAATACAGTCTTCTCTAGTGCAAAAAATTTCCGGAATAGATAAGGGTGTATCATCCCTTGATTTTGATCCTTCTCTTCCTCCTCCATCTCACAATTCCCAAAAAATGTTGCATATGGCTCCGGAATTGTGTCGTGGTTCCCACATGTTCAATCATTTGGAACTCCTTGTAAAGATACAAGGGCTCCTCTAATGGAAGCAATGGCTCCCTTCTCACCTCCATGTGGTGATGGATCTCCTCTCAATGGGACGACGATGTTAGATCTCGTAAGCTCATACTCCCCATCAATAATTGAGAATACCTCATCATCAAGGAGTGACCCTAGATCTTGGTCATCTCTTGAAGGAACTACCTCCAGGTCTTCACAAATGGAAGAGGGCCCTTCACAAAATAAGGGTCTTGCCCTTAGCAAGCCATCATACATATTCTCATCCCCTTCAGAAATATGGAATGGATTTTGTTTCTTAGTTCCCTCCAATGCATGCAAAGTGTTTGAGGTTTTGATACATGATGTTTCACAATGAATTTTATCAAATTCCCTCACCAATCCCTTAGTGAATTCATAATATTTTTTTGCATGACAATATGAAACAGAATTTTCAAACCACCAACCATGAGCCATACCTTTCAATTGCAGCGCTGCTCCTCCAATGGCCTCATCTTCTATATCCATTCTTCCTGCAGTGCAAGTGGGAAATGAACTGCGCTATGGATCTACATGTGTGGCTGAATGTACACACCCATCATGATAGTATCTAGGGCTTGCTTCACCTTTAAACCCTCTCAGAAACTTTCTACAATTCTCCCTTTCTATCTCCTTGAGATCTTCTATGATAGCTTCCATAGTTTGGAAAAGAAGCAGGGAGATCTCCTCTTCCATCATTCCTCTTTTCTTGTTTCCTTTGTACAAATCCTCTCCTATTTGAGGAGCTTCTCCTTCTAATGGTATGGTTATCTGATGCATAGTCAGAGCTGGACAGATGATGCTTTTGATACCCTCAAGCTTTCCTTTTCCGCATTGCAATCTGGTCCTGTATGGACGTTTGAGGCTATCTACAATGTTGTTAGACTCTACACTAATAGGTTTCATTGCGTGATTGTCTTGATTGAACTATGGAATATGTTCAAACCTTTTTCTTGAGCAAAGGTGTTCCATATTCTTGAAAAACCAAAAAATCAAAAAATTTAAAAAATGTAAAGAGGGTATACCCTAAAAGAAAAATCAAAGTGTAAGAAAAATAAATTGGTCAAGAAAATGAAAGAAATGAACCCCAAGCAAAAAATAGACCAAGGAAAGTGTGCAAATCCAAATGCCACTACTATTTCATTTTTTGTAATAAAGCAATTGTGTGCAGCTTGTCAAAATTTTGCCACAATTTATGAAGAGTCAAACTGTTTAAACTTGACTCATTCATGTTTCAATTTCATGTTGTAGAATAGAGAATAAATATCTGACCAAACAGTTTAATCTTGGAAGATAAGTAGATAGGTAGAGTTAATAAAAGGTGCTCAACAGTTTAATCTGAGCCCTTGGATGTAATAAGGATAGAATTAGATAGATTTGCCTTGTAAAAAGAAAAGATTGATAAGGGTTTGCAAGTCTAAATGCACCCTAATAAAGAAGAGAAAATGGTAGTGTCAAGTAGATAGGGTAGGTAGATGGTGCTGCAAAGTGTTATCTGATGAATGAAAATAAAGCTACCAGAAGAAGGAAAATTTCATACTCTCAGTTGAAGACATTTTGAGGCATCTGACCTGCTGTTCTTGACTTTTCACAAGGAAAAGCCATCCCCAAGTGGAGCCAGTGTTAGCCTCCTATAACAATAGGTTTCATCTTTCATGATTGTCTTGATTGAATTATGGAATATGTTCAAACCTTTTTTCTTGAGCAAAGGTGTTCCATATTCTTGGAAAAAACCAAAAAATCAAAAAGTTAAAAAATGTAAAGAGGGTATACCCTAAAAGAAAGATCAAAGGGTAAAAATAATAAAATGGTAAAAAAAGTGAAAGAAATGAACCCCAAGCAAAAATAGACCAAGGAAAGTGTGCAAATCCAAATTCCACTGCTATTTCATTTTTGTAATAAATCAATTGTGTGCAGCTTGTCAAACTTTTGCCACAATTTATGAATAAGTCAAACTGTTTAAACTTGGCTTAGTCATATTTCAATTTCATGTTGTAGATTAGAGAATAAATATCTAGCCAAACAGTTTAATCTTGGCAGATATGTAGATAGGTAGAGTAAATAAGAGGTGCTCAACAGTTTAATCTGAGCCCTTGGATGTAATAAGGGTAGAAATAGATAGATTCATCATGTAAAAAGAAAAGATTGATCAGGGTTTGCAAGTCTAAATGCACCCTAATAAAGAAGAAAAAATGGTAGTGTTAAGTAGATAGGGTAGGTAGATGGTGCTGCAAAGTGTTATCTGATGAATGGTGCTGCTACATGTTGGTTAATCATTTACTTTCATCACAAGTACTAAAGCAGGAAATACACTGGAAAATCATAGCAAGCAAAGTAAAATTCATTAACCTCCCTTATCATTTTCCCCTCAAAAGTTTTACTAATTTTCCCCAAAAGTACTAAGGTAATTGGGGATCAAAGGGGCTCAAGGAATTTCCTTGACTTCTGGAGGGACCGGACCCTCGGCCTAATGATCAAAAAGACCTAAGCACTTGAAATAATTCATCATTGTTATCTTCCATCTTTAACTTTTTCCTAAGTAAAATCCTATTTTACTTAGGAAACTGATGCAAAATTCCATAAAAATTCCTCAAAATAACTTGTTATTCTAAGTTTAAGTGTTGAAGACAAAATGTTGCAATTTACTTCACAAGTTATCACTTTCTTAGATGTACAAAAATGTTTTGATTTTCCTTGTCCTTTACCATATTAACATTTAACTCTATTATATTAAATCCCTAGTGAAATACCCTTTCCTAAGTATATAACTCCCTTTTTTATAAATAACCCAAAAAACCCCCTTAGTATAAAGTTTAACCAAAGTGTATTATATTCCCGCACATTGAAAATAAAAACCCCGCTTTATACACCCTTTGGTTAAATATACCTTTATAACATAAATCCCGCCCCTATGGTGAAATAGTTGTATTAATTAATTCATCATATAATAAAAAATATATATAAAAATGTTAGACATACAATATGTGTGTTTAATACCAAAAACATTAATAAAACTTTGCGAAAGTTTTGCGCCACCGTAGTCAGACATCCACGTGGCATTTTTCTTAAGCAAACCCCGCCGCAACCCTGTTCATTATACACATGGGATTAATTAGTCATCTGGACTAATTAACAACCTTCTCCGCCTATTAAAATTTCCCCGGGGTGATTACATTACGCGTTAAAACCTTTTAAAAACCCGACGGGCCCACCTTTGAACCCTCCGCATGTTCCCCATCCCTTCAGCCGTCGGATCACCCATTCGTAGATCAACGGTCATTATTAATCCCGCTGCCCATCCCTTGCCAGCATGTTAACTAGCGGGGGATGGGTGGTTTTTGAAAAGTCAGACATCCACGTGGCAAATGCTCTGTGGAATCGCTCCCCCCGCGATCAATACCACCCTCGACCAAAAGCGGTGCGGGGACTTCCCGCTTACCACTTACCGCCCGACTCTGCACACGTCATCCAGTACTACCATGACGTCACACCTCGAAAAAAACAAAAAACCCTTTTAACTTGTAAATAAGCCATTTTTCACGTTTTTCCTGTTATTTTCGTTATTCTGAAAACGACAGAGCTCCCG